>JAABKJ010007545.1:256179381-256214938 GCA_011634705.1 Andricus grossulariae | reverse complement strand
ACTTTCTACCTCCATTCTAAGAAAAAATTACTAAAAGCAAAAATACTTTGCTTAAACAATTTATGTAGAAATATAATTATCAATATAGAGTGGTCTTTTATGTATTGGAAACAATTTGCATTTGAAACCCCCCAAAAAATCATAATTAGCGCTAAAAACTCGCAAAACCCATTTTTTCACCTATGGGTTTTGTTGGGAACATATAAAACGGACATATAGGGTGCATATTTGAAAAGTTATATGTTATTTATATTCTATGTCTAATTGTGTAAATAAATGTTGATTTTCAACTCGATTTAACTAATATTCATGATTCTGAACAAAATCTAAAAAAACGTAAATCAGAAGAAAAAAAATCCAATGCATTTTTGGACAACACTCCTAATGCACTGGCATAATACATGCAGGGACGCTTCATCATCCCTGCCGCATTTCCTGCATTCTGTCGTGGGTTTATACCCCATTGTGTGCATATGATAGTTCAAATGGTTGTATCCAGTGAGAATCTGATCCACTGTCTTCATGTCATTCTTCGGTAAACCCAGGATTTTCCTGGCTCTGTCCATTCTGCCAGCTGGTCCGCCTTTTCATTGCCCTAGATCCCTGTGTGACTAGGGACCCATATGAGAGCTACTTTAATTTTTTCTGCAAGTTGGTTTAATGCTATTTTGCATTGCCAAACCAGTAGCTCCTGACCCTCCCTCTCCCCTAGAACCATCTGTATACCAGATTTCCTTTTTTTTTATTTTATCTTGCCCCCTGAGTCTAGATATCTACTCATGCAAGGCGGCCCATTGCATGTACTGTCCTTGAAATTATCGCAACATGCAGGGGTTCTTCACAAAGCACGCACCCTATTGCCGCTGTGGGCATAGTCCTCATTGCTCTCGTCTAACCCCTAAACGCTAGCATTTATATTTGTCGCATCCTGTCCTGCATCATTTCAAGTGTTGCCCGTGGCCACCAGACCGCAGCTTGTATATAGAAGCCTTGATTTAAGGACAGCCGAGTAGAGCCATGCAAGTATTTTAGGCCCCAGACCCCACGCCACGTCAACCCAAAGGCTCTTTTGCATAACCAGAAAGTCGTGAAAAACTTCCTGCATTGGATCTCCAGATGCTTCGACCAGTTCAGTTTGATCCTAGTTGTGCAGCGCCGACCTTGTAAGACCCATCAACGTTTCCAGATGAGCACACCTAACTAGGATTACTAACTCATTTGCATAGCCCTGGGTATAGTACCCCTTTTTATGTAGCCTACGAAGGAGGCCATCCACTCAAATGCACCACAGGAGGGATGACAGGACACACCTCTGTGGGCAACTCCGCCGCGCTATTTCCCTAATTAGGCCTTCGCATCATCTGGTTTCGAGTCTCCTCCGGCGTAGCATGCTTCCTATCCAGCTCACTAGCTGGTCTGGCATGCCACACCGCAAAGCCTGTCGACAGATGACTTCTAGAGAAGTATTGCTGAAGGCACCCTCTATATCCAGGAATGTGCCCACAGCATACCAACTTCTCCAAAGTCTTCAGGATAAAAGACGTTAGGCTGATGGGTCGGACATCTTTTGCAGCAGTGTAACCCTTCTTTCCAGGTTTGGGAATTAAGGTCACTCTACCATCCTGCCATGTCGATGGCACGTGTTTTTGAGCAATGCTTGCAATAAAACTAAAATGATCTGCGCAGTTGCGGGAAAAGCTAAAATGCTGCTATGTTATTAAAGGTGAAACGATGTTGTTTCCGAATACAGATTTGTCAAGCAGATGGTATTCGACCTCTAACATGATAAAAACTGCAAGTCGAATGAGGAAGTCTTTAGATCTATTCAGCATTGCTGGAATAATTACTCCAGTCGATTTCGTAGAATGCATCAGCGAGTAGCACATCCTGCTCATCAATTTCTTGAGTATCAGAATCGGTGATCCTATTGATATTTGACGATGATTCCACTTTGTTGGAACCATTTTCAGAGTAAAAAAAAAATTAATGTGTTTACGTCGTTCTTATAATCATTAATTTGTCTATTTATTTACATTTTTTGGTTGACAGAAATACAATATGTATATATTTAGCTCATCATATTCTACAATAATGACTCCGTCTTTGAAACCTTCGTGAAAAATTTTCCTCCACTTATGATTATGGCCTGCCTCCAAATAGCTCTATCAATCGGCTCCCAATAAGTTCCAGAAATCTTAACATTTATTAACCTTTAAGCATGACAAACTTAGTAAAACTGGCCCATTAGTAGAATATCAATAGTCACAGTAACTCCAATTCTGCTAATGTTTGAAGAAAGAGGAAAATATTTGTTGGCAAATAAGAACATTTGAGAATTAATGCCCCATATGCAGTATCCTTTGAAATCGACTACTTTAATGAACATATTACAATCAATCCTCAATCCAAATACATCCACTGAATGTTTATCCATAGAACATGCGGTTAAAATAAATTACTGGTTTCATTTCAAGTAACATTTTCTATTGTTTCTTGAAGCGTTAATGAAAAAAATAAAAAATTATATTAATCCTTAGACTAGCACGTTTTTTATTCAACACTTGAGGGTGACAGTAATTTAATATTGTTAAGTTACAAAGTATGTATTTCTTTACAAACCGCAATTGAAATAAAGCGTCAATAAAATGAACACTTGACTCTCTATTCCCCCACAGACCTGGACCAGGATAAGTTTTTTCTTTCACAGAACATATTTCCACAATGAAATGTAGCTACAAAATGTGTATACGTTTAGATTTGACACCTTTTTTTAATGGGCTACTCTTCAGTCAGTACTGGCCATGTATACCCTTAATTTAAATTATTATTATTCTATCTGGGCAGAACGTATGTTTAGTGACTTGAATTTCTGAAAGAACCGATTATTTAGAGGATCATCTTTCAATATTGGCACAGATTCGTTGGCATTGTCGCCATGTATGCGCACTTTCACTCTTTCAAAGGTATACTGATTGCCCGCTTTAGGAGCCATTAACGGAAACAAATGTGGCCCTAGGATTACTCCAATGACGTACTTATGATCATCATCTATTCCTACATAGCGGAAGTCTGCAGGTAAACCGTAAGTTTGACCTGTGTGTACATAACTTTCATAATGATGAACAACTAGTTGAAGAGGAGGAGGATGAATTGCAGCTTCTTTATGTTTTTTCACTAATTCTGCAAAAAAGTGTATAAATAGGTAATTAATTATTTTGTGAATTATTAGGCTAATTCAATAAATCATTGTTTCCATTTTACAGTAAAAAATTATTCATTCAAAAAGAAAAATCGAAATCTATCCTAGAAGGGGTCGGCAAGTGCCATCCGAAAAGTTAATTACTCCTTCAATCTGGCGTACACTCTCACAGCCTCACTGGCTTTGAATTATGCGCTTTTTTGACATGATTAAATTTCCGAATCACTTGTTGAAAATAACTTAATCACAATCACATTCATTACTAAAAAAGGCAACCAGGATTTGTTTAATTATGGGAATTGTATAAAACTTACTTCTGAAGGAATTTTTTAGTCACAGATTCCAAATATCACAATAAAAGTTACAATCTCGAAATACCGGATTAAATATGACGAAAAACGGTTTTTAAAAATTATGCAATATGCATGTGTATAAAACTCATTTCTAAGGCGTTATTAATTCACTGTCACTATTTTGTATAAGTTATTTTGAATTTTGAATTTTCTATACAATATTTGGTGTGTTAGACTTATAAAAACACAGTTGAATAAATTTTATACTAATCGGGTAATTTTTTAAAACTATTGGTTCGCAATTTTACTTCTCAATTTGTGATGCAATATTTGAAATTCGCGACTCAAAAAAAACGCTTTAAAAATAAGTTTTATGCAAATCGGATAACTTTTCTTACAATTGATGGCACAATGAAACCTTGGCAAGTGCTGTTCGGTTCTTGACGTGTGCTTCGTTTCGTCTCGCTCTATACTTGCCATAACTTAATCATCAGGCGATTTTGTACTTTGTATTGTATCTCAGTGGTAGTATTTGTGTTCGGAGTGAAGTGTATATGTTGCATTTGATGATTTTTGAGTTCTTTGGTGCTTACAAGACTGTTTTTCAGTTTCGGAGGTCAACAGTTCTCTCGCAGTTAATACGTATTGCAATGGGTGCTTATCCCGAGTGTAATAAGACAATATCCAGAGGATCGCAGGGTACTGTTTCCTGCACAAAGTGTGGTGTATTCAGCCACTTAGCCTGCGTGAACGTCGGTTTGTCAAAAAAAAGCATTTGATGATCTAGAGAAGGGAATAATCGATTTTATTTATGTGAACTGCAAATCACTGAATGCTAGTGACACCTCTTCAGGTTTAGATGAAAGCTCCTTGCTACGTTGAGGTATCGACCCTGCCAGTAAGGATCATGTAACTAACCCCTCATTTACAACAGTTGCACCTGTCACAGTTGCGACCCTGCCGCCTGGATACATCGGGGCTATACACAGTGCGGTCTTACAAGCTCAGAGGAAAGCGGCCGTGCAGGCTCAGGAACAGTTAAGAAATCTTTTTAAAGAATTC
Organism: Andricus grossulariae; assembly: GCA_011634705.1. Classification (NCBI taxonomy): domain Eukaryota; kingdom Metazoa; phylum Arthropoda; class Insecta; order Hymenoptera; family Cynipidae; genus Andricus; species Andricus grossulariae. The sequence continues at coordinate 256,210,384 of JAABKJ010007545.1, read as the reverse complement.
GAAACTAAGCAGCATGAGGGGATTACAAAAATTAACACTACGATGCAGGAAATCAAGACAAATATTTCAGAGAATTCTCGTCGAATCAATCTGCTTGAAAGTTCTACTCTTAGCAATGCAGATCAGGTCACACAAATGAAGACGGAGGCAAGCTCGCTAAAATTGAAGGTCGCCTCACTTGAAGCTTTTCTCAATTACCAAGAGCAAGCTGCGCTTCAAAGTACCCTTGAAATTCACGAGTTACCTATGAAGCCGAATGACGATCTCCTATCGGTATAAGAATCCGTTGCCGTGGCTCTTGATGCTCCCTTCGCGAAAGATGACCTTATGCATGTTTATCGCATTCGTAAATCCCCGACATCAAATCCACTGCTCGCACCCATCATCGTTGCCAAGTTTAGCAGGCAGTTCGTAAGAGATCGAATAATCGAGCAGAGGAAAAAAGTACGAGACTTCTCTGCGACCAATCTTGGCTGGCCAGATAATGAGAAAAGTCTCATTTTTATCCGTGAGGCTTTGACGCCCTCTAATCGAAGGATCTATGCTTCTGCATTGAATTTAAGGAGGCAAAAGAAGATAAAATATCTTTGGATTGCCCGAGGAAAGATCTTTTGCGGAAAGGACGATGGCATGCCTAGGATTCATCTGTCACTGCAATGGTGTGATATTATTATTGTTTGGCTATTTGATGCCCGTTGATAAATATATTTTTAACATTTTTCAGTTGTTTATACCTTGTACATATGTATATTCAGATAACAAACACCTCATATTTAAATTAGTAGTTCTTAATCTTGATACTGGTCTTCCTGAAAGTAATTGTATACTGTATTAGGCCGATATTATAATTTGAATTGTACCCACTTAGTTTAGGTTGTGCTGATAATGGTTTTTTGTCTCAGTCAATTTTTACGTGTGCTGCGTAAGCTTCCCATTTTTGGAATGTTTTTCTATAAAATATTTCTCTTAATATATCCATGGATACCTTAAGCATATCTCATGTGAACGCCCAATCTCTATTAGCACATTATCTAGAATTCAAACATTTTTTCAGTACATGTTCCTACCACATAATAGCTGTTTCTGAGTCCTGGTTAACTCCCAATATATCATCTATCCTCGTTGCAATTGACAACTATTCGCTCTTTCAAAGAGACAGACACGGTAGAAGGGGTAGTGGAGTTTGTCTTTTTCTGCATGATAGTCTGAATGGTACTGTGATTGTTGTGAGTTCAGTAGCTACTTATCCCACTACCGAATTTCTCTTCGTTGATGTTTAGTCAAATTCAGATATCGTTTTAGTGGTAGTAGTTTATAAACCATCCAATGCCTCCTATGACACAGAGCTTGAATCGGTCATTTTTTCATTTATTCCCAATTTTAATAACATTGTCCTTACTGGAGATTATAACAATAACCTAAATCTCACTTCCAATCATTCTAAATTTCTAACATCTTTGGTCCACTTTTCGGGACTCTCGATTGTACCTCATGATTCTATTCACCATACTGATCGTTCCAGTACTCGTATTGACTTAATGATTGTAGACGATATTGATAAGGTTGTCTCCTACGAACAAAGAGAGGTTCCTTTTTGTTGCAGCTCCTTTGGAACCAAAAATTGGTTCCAATAGAAACCCCAGTTTTTTCTGTGATGAATAAATCTCGTAGTTATTTGATATACACTAAAAACTAAACTGCTTAGCTAGCTGAGCGATTTTTTTTGTTCATGCTCTTTTTTAAATGACAGTATAAGTCTGCGGTAGCAAATCGGCGCCTAGTAAACAGAAACCGGTGAATATATTTTCTCGAACTGTGTATGCACTTTGCCCCTTTTCTGGATATATCAGTTAATTCATCGTCGATTTGCATAAAGCACTTTGAAATTAATAAAAAATTGCGAAAAAAATAACGTCTGTGAATACACACTGCCTATTTTTTTAGAAATTGGCCACGGCAGGTAGAAGGAACAAAAATTTTTTTTTCGATAATTTTGAATGATTTTGATTTGATTTCTACAGTCATTTCCTTTTTTATGCCCTGATTTTTTATTAGTTCAGCCGATCTCTAGTCTAAAATATTTGAACGATTCGTCTGAAAAATTCAGAATGAATTGACTACATAATATTCCAGTTCGATTTTTCAGAAAATGTTTGAATTTGGAATAAGATTTAAGCTTATTTTTCTGAGATATTTTTATTTCATCGATATGTTTTTTCCTTTTCGACAGCAAAAAAATAGGAAGATTTACAATATATGTATGTACAATTTAGAGAATCTACAATAAATTGTGTGTTTTGTTATCGGTTATATTTGCTTCACGTGTAGCAAAGAGTCAAGAATACTGTTATTAATTGCCGTACCACCTTGTTAAAATATACATCATTGTGTTTATCTTTAAAACTGATTAATTTATGAGCCTAAGTAATTCTTGATGCGATAGCAGAATCTGCTAGATTACAGACATAACAGCCGAAAAATATTATATGCACTTACTTTGCTTTTGCGACTTTTCTTCTTGTTTTTGCGCTTTTTTCCTCTTGTGAAATTGGTTGTTTTCATATTCTGTTCAATAAGTACAATTGATGAGTTTACTTTCAAAAGGGGATATACCCACTTAATTTTTTTTTCTTTGCTTTGATTGTGTCTTTAGGGTGAGCCCTATCAATCTGCCTATCAGAATAGGTTCATCGTATCTTTTTTAACTTCCATACGTCCTCTTCAAAACCTCGCTTAAATAATGAAAACAGGGCATTTTTTTGTTGTGAAACACGTTTTTTGACAAACTCTTCTAGTTTTCTTGATTAATTAAGTTTTTCAACATTTTCGTTTATCAAAAGTAATCCAATAATGCTTGACTAAAAAAAGATGAATTTTTTATGCAAAATATCGCTTTTTCTGTATAGAAATACGAACGTTTAACAAAACAGTTGACTCTTTAACGAAATAGTTGAATTTTCAAGTTACAGCGATAAATTGAAGCGCCACACTGCATACGGACTTAAGTGCCAAATTTCGGAAATGTGTTTTTGTCGGCGTAAAATAATTTTTTTAACATAATTCATGTTTCTGTAGAAGATTATGGCCTAGTTCGATTTAGAAGTGGGTCAAAATCCATGTTTGGTATTTTTTTAGGAAATAGTTTCACCTTTTGCCCTGTTCTTTTTACCATTTAGAAGAGCTAAATGATAGCTCAAAAGTGCTTTATTGTTTTTTTATTAACTCAAAAAATAAAAAAGTTATGCAACTCTTTGTGTTACGCGATTTGATAGAGTTAAGTGATAGTTCAAAAGTCCGTTCTTGTTTCTCTTCTTAATTTAAAAATAAAACAGTTACACAACTTTTTAGGTGTCAAAATATGAGTTTTTGAGGACGCGTCGTTCCTAAAACACAGGCTTTCACGGAGATGGGTGCTTCTTTCAAGATGTTCGTTTCACGGTGAGATAAAGCCTAAGTGCACCTCAAACCTTTTTCACATTTTTTTGTTTGAAATTAATTGAGTGAAAGTTAGACAGTTTGTTTTTTCCCTTGTAAAATTCATGTTTTGGCACTTACGCCCGTTTGTAGTGTGTACATTACAGAGCGAAATTTTATGAAATTATGGAAATTAAATTATATTTTGCAATATTACATATGTACTAATAATTGAATTCTTCTCTTATTTTGAATCCGATTCAACAATATTTCCTTTTATTAGGGTCAAAGCAAAGTTTCACATAAGTATCAGACATAACAGCCGAAAAATATTATATGCATTCACTTCGCTTTTTCGACTTTTCTCCTTTTTTACACTTTTTTCCTCTTGTGAAATTGTTTTTTTTTCTTCATATTGAAGATGAGCCCCGTCAACCTGCGTATCAGAATAAGTTCATGGTATCTTTTTTCAACTTTCATACGTCCTCTTGAAAATCTCGCTTTAACTTTTCGAATCGGACAAATAATGAAAACATGGCATTTTTTGTTGTGAAACACGTTTTTTGACAAACTCTTCTAGTTTTTTTGTTTTGTTAAACAGATGACTCTTTAACAAAATAGTTGAATGTTCAAGTTACAAGGATAAATTTAGGAGCCACACTGCATACTGTGCCGAATTTCGGAAATGCGTTTCATCAGCCTAAATTTTTTTTTTTAACTTAACTCATATTTCTGTGGAAGATTATGGCCTAGCTCGATTTAGAAGTTGTTCAAAATCCATGTTTGTTATTTTTTTTATGAAGCTATTTCACAATTTTCCCTGTTCTTTTTACCATTCAAAAGAGCTAAATGATAACTCAAAAGTCCTTTTTTGTTTTTTTTTCATCAATTCAAAAAATAAACAAGCTGTGCAACTCTTTGTGTGTACGTATTTCCGTTTTGTTCGACGCACTGCGCTATTGATAAAAGGTTTTCTCGAATGTGGTTTTTTCTTTTAGGATGTTCCTTTCGCGGTTTGATAGAGTTAAGTGATAGTTTGAAATTCCGTTCTTGTTTCTCTTCTAAATTGAACAATAAAACTGTTACGCAACTTTTTATGTGTCAAAAGTTGAGTTTTCTGGGACGCGCCGATATTTGACAAGAGCTTTCTCGCACATGGTTATCTTTCTTGAAACGCTCTTTTCGCGATTCAATAGAGCTAAGCAACAGCTTGAAAGTTTTTTTTTCTTTTTTCAAATGATAAATAAAAATATTATACAACTCTGTATGTATAAAAATCGGGGCAGTGCGATTTCTGAGATTTTTAAATGAATTAATTGTTTCTAGTGTCATTTAATTATTAAATTTTATAGCTATTGAGTTACTGAATCAAGATAAAAATGTACAAAACAAATATTATTAGATTTCGACAAAATTGAGGAGGGAGGGGGGGGGGGGTTCAATCTCGAAGATTTACCGTTTTTCAATTTTGAACGATGATAAAAAATTCAATTTTTTTTTTTTCAAAGTGACAATTTACTTTCCATCATAAAATTTTTGAAATTTCCGTTACCAGAAATTGTGCTTCTATTAAAATAAAGAAGTCGCTATTTCCTACTTTCTCAGACATTTAAAAAAATTTTTTTTGAATAATTGTATTTACTGAATTGCGCTAGCGATCTCTGAAACATATTTAATTGAAAAAATGAAATGTACATGTTCCCCCTCTTCGAAAGAAGTAAAAAATAAGAGAATAACACTTTATTTGAAATAAGTGCTAATTACAAGTCTAAATATTGCAGGTAAAAATGTTTGGAAGCGCTTTCTATAAGAAAAAATAGCCATCGAAAAAATAGATTATGTCTATATTTGATTTTTTTGATAAGAATATCCATAACGGAATTAAAATTGAAAGTGCTTATTGTCATACCTGAAAATTGTTCTTTGAAATAAAGCAAAAATGTTTGGGTATACAACGGTAACGCATCTAAAAATTGTTGAGAAACAGAACCTACATTTTCATACAAATTTTAAGCCTTCTTAAAAAAACTTTATTATTTTATATTGAATATACCATTTTCAATACTTATTTCGACCGGAAAGCACTAAAATAAAAAATTTTCATATTATTAATAAATTCATATATATTTACCGATAGAAGCAACGTGGAACGCCAAAGCGAAGAGGAGAGTACCAGCGACCCTCATATTTTCTGTCGAGATTAGAGGAGGAAGTGCCGAGAAATTTGTAGGGTTATATACTTGGTCGTCATCTCATTTCCTCTTCCAAATTATTCCACATCGCAAAGTGTTTAGGTGTTTATCCTGAAACTTATGAATTATTATTATTTGCACTCAGTAATATTATGTACTGATCATTTTTTTCTTTTCCTTTCATTCAATTGTATTAACTGATTGATCTTCTTATCACGAGGACAAAGTGCTTAATATGAATAAAACTTTACAGCCCAAAATTCTTTCAAAATAGGGGAAATAGGAAGGTTTTTTTTACAAAAATAGGGAAATAAATTCTTCTCAATAATATTAATGTAGAATAGAAGAATAGAATAGTTTTTAACAAAATAGTTCAGTTTTCAATATAAAATTTAGAATGTTTCACAAACTTTTTGTATACAAAATAGGTACAAGTAAAAAGCGCATTTTAAGGATGGAGTCTAGTTTGTCGGCGCTGACAGTCTAGACAAATAACCGATTATTCGTTCAAATTGCCAAAATTGTTTGAAATACATGTCAAATGTTGAAAACGCCTATGGTGAAAATAATTTTGTAGGAAAATATTAAAAACTGAAGTTTCGGCCCATGTATCTAATGCGGCTGATTGACCCTCGCAATTGGCAATCTTACTAAAGTCGGCGTCAAACGTACGCGACCCTCACTTTGATCGCTCGCAACTCGTTCAAAAAAAATTGCAGAAAATTCTAGCTAGGTGTACGTGAAAGCATTTAATTTCCCGAATTGATCGATATGTATATTGTTGTCATATTATTTATTAGAAGTGCTGATGTAAAAAGTGCCGCAAAACAAGGTTTTGGTAGCACTTTTTCAAGCCTCGACTTTCGAGGCTTCCCAAAACGAGCTGGACGTCTTCAAAAATTTGAAAAAATTCACAGAGCCTCCCCCTGGTGTCTGCAATGCAATGCAGTTTAACAAATTTCGAAATATGAAATCGTTTAATAATTACAGCCACTGTATAAAAAGTGTTAGATAAAAAAATCCATTTCACAACAATAGGGACCTTAGAAGTGTTACTTCCTGAAGGGAACAAACTTACCTGGTTAAAAATAATGAATTAAAAGGTTTCTCCTTTTTGAACGAAGTCTAGGAATTGGAAACAAGGATAATAATAACTTCCGAAGGTTGAGATAACGACACACAATAATCTACAAATTAATCGGAATACAATTGTACATATAATATTTGTGTTTATTAAACATAGGAAATTACAAAATTAAAGAGAGATAGCTAATTTGAATTAAAAAAAAAGATAAGGCTTGATGTTTTTTAAATTGAGTTTTTAACTTCACTTGATTTATTTGATTTTATATTTTATCTTGCACTGGAGACTCTCAGGTAGCGACAACTCCTCATCCAGATCTCCACTTTAAAATAAAGGAAGACCTTAATGACGATACTGGACACCGAAGATTTGTCAAAGGAGTCTATTAGTAGGCAGGTAGACTGAGTTCTCCTCCTGTTGTTCAAGGGTAATAATGTTTGACAATGGATTTCTCAAAGAATCTTGTGGGTTCAGTTTCACTTTATTTAAACGGATTTTGACATTTACAATCGACTTTATTCCGATTGAAATTTCTGAAGCACAACACTGATTTTACTTTTATTATTTCTTGGAATTTATTTTCAACTACTTGGAAACGATTTCCAAATAACCGGAGTCTATCTGTTTCAAATAACAATTCGAAAATGTGCTCTAGGTCAGAGGTTCCGTCCGATTTGAAGTCTCTAGATCGAATAACTTTCCGATGTACTTTTGAGCAGAGCTTCCGCCCGATTTGAAATTTGGAGATAGACTGATTTTCTAATTCTGACCCTGAGTTTATATACGTCAGATTTCATTGTGTTCACAACCAAAAGCTTGACGGCGAGGGGACGTAACAATTGAAATGAATTCATATCTAGGTGTCTATATCTGAAGACTTCGTAGGGGGTGTCGTTTTCGAGTTCAAGGAGCTAGTTATTGTGCCACCCTCTTTAATGTTTTGTGGCTGATTTTTATGCGCTGCATTCGGACATTTGTAGGTGAGGAGTCATTGTATTTTAGTGGTGAATAGAAAATTCAAGATTTTCAAACTGCATGGTTAGTACTGCGGAGTTCGGACTACTGATTTTATCATGATGAATAAAAGTGAATATGCACGAGTTTGTCCATTGTTATAAGAACATAATCCTTTTCTATCATAACATAGGCCCACAAAAAAAAGTGGGTTGTGCGAGATATCAGAGTATGGTACCTATACGTATTTTGGGGCGCTAAACACGAATCTGAGTCTACTTCAAAACCTTCTATCGCCCCATGATATTCTGGCAGTCGTAGAATTACTTACTCTAAGTTGGCAGAGAAGTCGTAGTTTCTTCACATTCATGCCCTTCATCAAATATTCGTTTGATGAGACAATGTTCTTGTAAGAAACTAGAATAACTGAAGTTTTGAGCTGCTAAGAGATCTGCATATCTAAGTTTCCTTTGTAGCCTATACATTATCTCATCAAACGGTTTTTTTTTTTTTGTAATTTTCTGGGTTCTGACTCGCGAATACATAATTGAACCCTAGTTTAGGTAGAAGGTTCTCGAGCTGGAATACTCAAACAAATTTTAAAATATTTGATTTCAATTTATCAACACAGGAGGTCCACAGGAGGTACACAGGAGAATCCGCCATTATGATAATATCGTCTGAAAAAGCCGGCAACAGTACCTCTAAAACACCTCCCAACCTTACATCCGTCACCCCATAATCTGTAAAAAACAGCTCAATATCACTTATGAACAAGAGAAAAAGTATTGGACTGCGGGATTCTCCTTGAGGCACCCCTTATTTTACGTTAACGTTCTTTGATCTTATGCCGTTCACTACAAATTGCATACTTAGGTGTTCGTACAAATTCATAAAGTCCGAATCAGTTTACTGTTAAAACCTAGACTGGCTAGTTTCTTCCAGAGTTTCCTGTGATTCACGGATGGGAACGCCTGTTTAAAATCAACAAAAATTGCAAACAGGGTTCTGCTTTTTTTATTTATTATAGTTTGAACCGAGGTATTTAATACAAAAATATTGTCTGCAGAACACCAAGCTTTTCTAAATCCCGCTTCCTCATCAGCAATTAAGTTCTTATTTTCAGCGAATCGTTGGAGTCGCTCTGCTAAGATGTGAGTGAAGATCTTTGTTATATTATTTGAGAGCGATATTGGACGATAGTTATCAGGATCACTTCTATCTCCCTTTTTGTGAATTAAAATGGTTTTTACTTTCCCCCAATCGCTAGGCACGTTTTCAGATTTTAGAATTTCATTAAACATTTCCATCATATAAAGCACAAAATTTGCAGGCAAGTTCTTGTAAAATTCATTACTCAACCCGTCAGGATCTAGCCTTTTGCAATTTTTTAGTTCTCTTAGGCTGTCAATTACTTCTTTGAACGTTATCTCCCCATCTAGCTTCGGTAATTCCTTCTGAATTAATTTTTCAAAATAAAAAATTATAAAAAACTTTCCCACAGATCTTCCAAATTTCTGAAAATTCATCTATAAAATCTTCTACACTCTTTTTCGCAACCTTAAGAAATGATTTGAAATATTTTGAAACCTGCTTCCATCCTCGATTAAAATTCACTTCTGAAGATTAAAGTTCATCAGAGTATTTCCCAGGAATCTTAAGAATTTTTTTTCTAATCTTTTGAAATCTTTGAAAATTGGCTGCATTAAATCAGAAAGAAGTTGAATCCACTTATGAATTCAGAAAAATTTCTATATTTGCGTCCGCTATCAAACAAACTGGAATGACTAGGACAGCTTCTTTAGAGATAAGTGCTTTGTTTTAATTACGTTGACAAGAGTCACCGACAACTTCCAGACTAGAAGTTGTCGTTGACTTTTGTCATCACATTCATATTAAATTGGAGGAGAAATAATATAGTAAAGTTCAGTTCAGTTTATTGTAACATGAAATAGGGCCAGTGCCCAATTACAATGAGGATGATGACCACCAGTGACAATTGTTCAGTTTCTTACATAAAACACCACCAGCAATTTGTCATTTTTTATAGTCTGAACTCTAATATCATTAGACGCCGGACATTCCCAAAGGAATGCTTTAACGTATCCATTTTTCACAAGTTGCTCCTCTGACAAAAACTGTCGCAATCATATAAATATTTTTGTCCATCCCAGAAAATTCTCGGGTTGTTAGAACCACTCAAACGTATTTGAGCGAGTGAGCTTCGTTTATGACAGTTGATTTCTTTCAAGAAGTGGTCATTAGACGAGACAATGCTCTTAAAAATACAAGAATTTTGGAATTGTTTGCTCCTGATGAATCGTCATTACAATTCTTTCTTGCAATTTTGACATTATCTCCTCCAATTGCTATTTGACAACTTGCGAACATTGCTTCACGAATACATGCTTAAATCCTAGGTTCTCCAGTTATACATTTTAATTGATTTAGTTGAATTAGTTTATTGTAGCAGCTTTAAGCCAACCTTTTATCAGGCATCTCTAGAATTTTGATCCACTATCGAATTGCTTTTGCCACACACTCATATCCCAATTTATATCTATTTGTTTCTAGTCTAATCATGTAATGAGGAGTGTTGAGGGGAAGCTTCAGTACTGATTTAAAGTACTCCCTCTGAGTAGACTCAATTTTATAAAAATATTTTAAAGACCAAATTTCAGCTGCATAGAATAAAGTCGTTGAGATGACCGAGTTAAAAAGATGGTTTGCCGCTATCAATTATTTTGGTTTTGCTTTATAAAGATTGCCGAGACACACCTGTCACTACATTAGCTTTATATTTTCGATCTTTTACATTCTCGCTATGCACCCCTGTACTTTGAAAAATTTTCACTAATTGGATGCACGATTTTACCTGTTCGACCTCTTCCCTCCCATTGTAAGCTTCCCGAATTTCTTATTTTTTGGGCTTTTATAAAAAGCCAAGATCTTTGTGTTTTCCACGTTGACTTGTAATTTATTTATTTCACAGTAAGCCTCTATAAAGCATTCAACTTTAATTGAACGTCTCTTGCGGATTCGGTTAAGATCACAATATCATCTGTGAATACCAGGTTCAAAAGCTCTAAAAATTTCTCAATATCGCATATAAACAATAAGAATATAATCGGACTGAGTGATTCCCCTTGCGAGTTTCTACATTAATCTTAATAGCTTTTAATCTATCCCGGGGGATCCAAAATCCGGTTTCATAGGAAGTTTCTACATCATTTATAGCTTCAAAATCTGAAAGAATCGAAATCCCAGCTGATCCTTTTCATGAGATATCGACATTTTATCAATTCAAATGATAGAAAAATGAGATTACTCTTAGTGACAAAATTCTACATGTTCGAACGATAGAAAATTATGAATAAAACTCACTTTTAGCTCAACCCAGGACCAACGACGAGGACATAGTGGTTATATGGCCCCATTTAATTTTTTTTTTTAACTTTTGGGATTTTTAATTTTTTTTCAGATATTTTTCAGTCGTTTCTTTATTCTTCAATATTTCTATATAATTACTGAGAATATTGTACTTGGATATTAAGTGACGAAAGTTGAATCACTGCTTCGAGTAGTCTTAATGAATAAGATCCATCGTTCAAGGAATTGATTTTATAACGATCCCAGAACTTCAAAAAATCGCAGTGAACTGATTCTCCATTTTGCTCCGACCAAAATCCTAAGCCATTGTTATTGTGAAAAATAAAAAAAAACAGTATGGGCAAGGAAGCGTTGCTGTTGCCATTTGTTTGTAATTTATTATGAGGAGAAGCTTGGAATCCGCAACAAATTCGAAAGGAATATTATTGATATGCGTTAGTTCGAGTGGTAGTTTGAAGTTTAGCAGGGTCTCTCTTATTTGAGGAACTGTGCATACTTATGTCAATCTGTGTACGCTAGATAGCTTACCTCTTTTGCTCAAACTGCCACCATCCAAATAGAGTTTCCTTTTTCCAGAAAAATCATCCATATTTTCCACACTTGAATCATTAAAATCATCATGTCTCTGTCGTCTTTATACCGGATAACTTTTGAAAGACTGATCTGATTGGATTGTGCTTTTGCACACGTTTTTAGGAACCAAAAAGAAAGATCGAGTTCGTTTACCAGCTATTTTGGATAAAAATTCAAAAAGCTAGAACATATGAAAAATATATGAATAAAAAAAAATATATGAAAAAAAGTCAGAAAAAGAAAAACGTTGCTTTTTAAAAGCCCTATAAGATTATCTTAACAACTTTTTGAATTTTTCTGAAAAATCGGAAATTCACATTTTGATTGCACATAAAATAATTAAAAATCAAAAATTCAATTTTGCGGTCAAACTATGCAAGATATAAACAAAATGAATCAACAAAAATTGTGTACCCAAACAAGATCTACGAATTTGTTATTAATTACTTTTCTAAGGGCACGTAATTTTTGTTTCATTCGTAAAAAACAACATTAAAAATAAAAAAATTAAATTTTTGGACAAACGACACAAGCTACCAAAAACATGAGTTGATAAAAGTTGCTCTTCCAAAAAAGAGTAAAAACTCATCCAAATTTCTCATCAATAATTTTTTGATAAGACGCGTAGTATTTGTTTTTATTGTAAAAAATAACATTAAAAATAAAAAAATTTAATTTTTTGAAAAACTACAGAAGGTAGGGTACGTTCATAAACTAGGTTACGCATTTTTGGTTTGTTTAAATAAAGATAAGAGTAACATTTCCATGTAGTTAGACAAGACATAAAGATATGAACAACAGAGAAACGCGTAACATAGTATACGAACGATCCCGTAGGAAAAAAATTAATAAACAAAAATTGTTCACCCGAAAGGATCTACAAATTTGATATTAATAATTTTTAGATAGGACGGGTAGATTTTCTTTTAATCGTAAAAAATAACATTGAAAATAAACAAAAGAAAGTTATGGAAAAACGAAACACGATAAGAAAAACAATGAGGACAGAAAAACTTGTTCATCTAAAACAGAGCTACATATTGACCCAAAAACAGTTGTACTTTCAAAAAGAAGTTGAATTTTAAAATCAAAAGGACGAATTTTTCTAGCAAAAAAAAAATAAATGAACAATCTACAAGTATGAATTTTTTGTTCCAAAACATGAATTTTCCACACAACAGTTGAATTATTAACCAATAGACGCATTTTCAACCCACAAAGATGAAATATAAAAATGAAATCAAAACTGATGTTTCAGCCAAGAAAAGTAAAATTTCTTCCAAGTGGTAAAATTTGCAAACAGAAAATGTCAAACTTCAAGAAAAACAGTTGCATTTTCAACCAAGAGGAATGAATTATTAATGAAATTGTTGAATTTCCTATCAAACAATTAAATTTTTTAGGGAAAAAGATATATTCACAAGAACAAAATATAATAGTAGAATTTTCAACCGAAAAGAATGAATAACTGTTGAACAAAAATAGCAAGCTTTTCTCATTGCGTTCTATTAATTCAGTGTTCAGGGGCCAATGCCATTCCGTGAGAAAAATTATGTTCGGCTCCCGAAGGGAAAACGCCCGATGGGCTCTTAAACCGCACTCATGTACCAGTATTATTGACAAAACAGTTGAATTTTCAACCCGAAAATATGGGTTTTCAACAAAAAAGTTAATTTTCTACCAAAAAGTTAAATTTTCAAATAAATACATAGTTTAATGCTAGGTGTACTGGGTACTAGTAGTAGGACTGGCAATAATGAAGCTTCCGAATCCGTTTTATAGTTGTCTTTAGATACAGAGAACGCATTTTGGGAAAAATAAAACTTCTTTTTTGTGATAAAAAGCTAGCATTTTCATTGAGGCTCATTCTGAAGTACAGAATCGTTATCAAAGTCTAGGATGACGGAAAGCACGTATTATATACATATTTTAGATAACGAATGTAAAAAGGCGATATAGACGATACATTTACTATTATTGTTATTACTATGAAAATTGCTAATAAATTTTAGATGTGACTACTTTATTTTCACGAATTGTTTTTTTTTAAGCTGACATAACTAAACATAGCTCTAAGCTTGAAGCAAAACGAAGATACACTTTAGTTGTGAAAAGCTGTTAGAGTCTGCCGTAAAAACTCAGTTCTGTAGTACAATGTCTCTAAAGTAGGGGAAACCACCCTACAGTAGATAGGAAAAAATTCACCAGCGTTTAACTGCGTCAGTTTCCACAAATGAAGAAAAATTTTCTTCCTGAAATAAAGCCTACATATTCAATTTAATATTCTTATAGAAAAAAACATCACGAAATTAATCAACTAGCTGTATTAAACATTTTTATTAGACCTGGTCAAGGGTGCGATTTTGACACCTCTGTCCATCAATAGAAAATCGGTTCTGGTGTTGCTTCCTGGCATGACAGAATACTTATTCTCGATAATTGTAATTTATCATTAGTATACTTACAATTAAAATCAGTTTATTGAGCAAATAATAGTTGAAACTATGATTCCTTTCCAAAAATCACAAAATTTCAAATTATCCTTCTCAGCACAAAACATCAACCAATTGCAACTCTGGGTTTCCTTTCCTTGCCCCCCTCCCCCTACTCTGTAACAGAAGTTTTGGTGGGACTGACGTTACAACAATGACTCTCCACCACACGACAAATCACTTCTTAACTCGGACATGATTTTCGGCTCGCAAAACAAAATACACGCATAAAAGTGGTAGTTGGGTGTACAATCTAAACCATGAATAATACAAACAATAAAATAGCCTCGGAATGGACTGAAACTATGATGTGCAATTTTCAAGATTAGCACCTGCTCCCGGCGAAATCCTGCGGTTGTCCTTATGACAAACTTTTAACTATATATAGTTAAAAGTTTGTTAAAAAACAAAAATATCAACCATATATAGTTAAAAGTTTGTCATAAGGACAACCGCATCATATATTTAATCCTAAGTACATAAAAGTAAGTAGTGAAATAAAACTCTTGTTAAGGATTTTATTTATTTATTATTTAATAATAATAATGAAATAATGCTAGAGTTTTCAATTTAGAAAGATGAAGTTTCAACTCAATAAGAAAATGACAGTAAGGCATGACGCATGTGCAAGAGAGAGAATCATGTGATTTAATTGACTTATAAGCAATGGACTAAATTAATTTTTATATTGTAAAAAATCAACTCATAATAAGAGTGACAGCAAGGTATGAAGCATATGTGTAGGCTCGAGAGAGGGTGTGTGTGTGAGAGAGAGAGATAGAGAGAGAGCTATGAATTAACAAAGAATTTTAACTGTAAAAGGGATAATTTTATCACATTTGCAAGATTTCAGAAGGCTTTGCGATTGAGCGACTTATAAACAGTTATCAATCACACAGCACACCTCTGCAAATTAATTAAACCATATACAGATTCTCAAGAGATCTTATTACATCCAGTGCATCACAGTAAGAGATTTAGAATCTTATATCGATATAGTTCGGATGTCGAATAAACTATTAACAATTAATACCTAATGGTCCCATAATAATTGTTGATAATATTAAATCAACAATTTTGGGGGTGAAATATAATTCAAAAGCTCTTGTTAGAATTTATATAAAATAAAATCAGCTACATAAATGTTATAATTGACTGTAAGAAACGTTGAAGTCATCTTTTACATGATGGAGTAATCTGCTGAAAAGATTCAATTTATTTACCTGAAGCATTGAAATAAAAGTATCAGGAATGATAAAATGAATTCAGCAATATTAAAATCTAATGCAAGAATACTGTGAATCAAACATTGTAAAATAATGCAATGAACTAGTGATAAAATAAACATCTACTTTCTGGAATTCTTAAATCAACATTTAGTGATATAGAATTTTTCATTAAATAATAACTAAAATGCTGAGTAAGGTATTGATAACGTATATTAAAATCTGCTATTATATATAATAGCTGCAAATTTTTTTTGTTAGAACCAAATTTTTTTTTTAATAATAGATAAATAAATCTATTTACAGGAACGCTCTAAATCATCTGCTAGATATTTTAAAAGCTGTGTTGAACTTCTTACACTTTTTCTTGAGAAACTGTGTGTATATGTGAAATTTGGATGTAAAAATAAAGGAGCACATGGCCTTCCAAATAACAGAAACTAGGGAAATTACAGGTAATGCCTTGTTCCCGCGTTCTAGATGTATCAGCACTTTCGGTGTTGCCCTCTGCGTTGAGCTTGATGAATGGCCATCGTATAATATCTAACTTAATAATAATAATGCTGAGTGAAGTATCAATGATATTAAAATCTGCTTTTATATAACAGCTGTAAATTATTATTTTTTCTTAGAACCGACATTTAATTGTGGTTAGATAAATCCAGTTAAACGGATAATTATTTCAGGTTAACAAAATCATGAACATACGATAGGTGAGTACGATAATGACGTAGTTAAGACAAGTAGGGGCTGAAAATATTCGCTTCAATGATTATATGCACGTAATCTTCTGTTAAATGTTTTATAAGCTGGTTTCCTAAAAACTGCAATGAATTCAGGTGAGGGAAATAAAGAAATACGCATGAATTTCAAAAATTAAATTTATTTATTCAACTTATTTCATTACTATAATAAACTTAGAACTATATAAAATATCGAATAATAAAAAACTTAAAATGTTAACTACAGGAAATGTTGTATCAATAATTTCAAATGTTAATTTAATGGCATTTAATAATTTGCTAAACGAAACAAACGTTATTCAATAATACCAAACTCTCGCATTTCATTAACAATTGAAATAATTTCGTGTACATTATTTTTGTCACCAGCTACTTGAGCTTGTAAGAGAAAACGCAATCGATCTACAAATTTATTTGATTCTTCCCAGTAATTTAAAATTTTGGCTTCAGTTTTTGGTTCTATTTCATATTCAGAGGAAAGATCACTTTCAGCATCATCATCATCATCATCCTCCTTTTCATCGTCATCATCGTCATCATCGTCATCATTATCATCGTTCTCATTATCATTAACATCCTCATAATCAACATAATTTTTTATTATCACGGATGGAGAATCGTAATCTGATCTAAATTTCTCGTCAGATTTGAAAATCTTATGCTCTCGATGAATTGCTTTCCTATCTTTGTCAATCAGTCTGTTACTGTCTTGCATTGTCCATTGCTGAGCAAGAATATTTTTTATGTCTTTTTAAATAATCGAGTCTTGAATACATTCTGGAATAAATTGAACATGTGGAAGCCATCTTGTCACTGTCACAGTAAAAATGGCTGTTCATTCATGAAAATCAGCTAAAAACAGTTGCATTTTCAACAGAAGAGTTGAAACTGGACAAAACTTCCACTACGTATTAGAAGAGAAGAACGCCGAAACAATATCAGATACAATACAAAATACCAGAAAGTAATTGCAAAACATTTAATAAAATTTCATAAGAGTCGTACAACTTATATCGATTGGGATAATATTGAAATATTACACCAAGATCCTAATTACTATAAAAGATGCTTTGCTGTAATCATATTTATTAAAAAAGAAGGAACAATAGTATAAATGAAAGTACAGATTTGGATCATCATAATCTAGCATACAACAGATTACCTAAAAAAATTTCATACCCTTTATACAAAAAAATGTTCATAACAAAAAATTACTTTTAAATGATCATTGTAAAAACAATTAATGTTTCTCACATCGGAGAACATCATGCTAATGGTTTTGAACTCAAAACTTATTTCAGTACTTGCGCTCAGACAATTTTCAAAATCAATTCTTTCACGATAAAATTAACGTAACTACAGTTAAAATTACATATTACAATAGCTTTTCAAACAGTTAAAAATAATATCAAATCAAAAATACAAATAGAATTTTAAACCCAAAATGTCATCTTGAAACTAGAGGGTTGCGCCAAAAGACTTTTTACCGGCGACGGCGATTTGTGCAATTTTGATCGGCGGCGCGCCGCCTTCTTTGCTTCTCGACGGCGACGCGACGGTCAAGTTTAGTTTTTTTTACATGCAGCTTGGAAACTATAAAAGTATGAATAACATTTGCGATTCTCATGCTTTCGCTTTCGGTGGTCGACATCGAAATTAGATTTCAGAGGTGGCTCCTAATTGGTCACAGGAATTTTCGCAGCCAATCTAAATCCACCAGATCACCCTGCGGAAAGAAATCCGGTACCATGTAAATATACCTAAGGATACCAATAAATTGTTTAAACACGCTGTACAAGATCTTTACTGCCAACTGAGATGATATAATTGTTCGAAGAATTGAGCCCGTGTGGAGCGAGATATACGAACAGCGTGGCTGGAAGAAAGGAGTAGCAGGCTGCCGAGAGAACCTACTAATTGACAGGTGCGTCTACAAAGACGCACCAGGCCATTAGCGCGCCCTGTTAATGACCTGGATTGACTACCGCAAAGCTTTCGATTGAACCTCTCATAGACTTATCGTCTGTTTATTGGAAAGTTTGAAGGTTCATCAACAGATAGTGAGTTGCATAGAGGGATTGATGCCTCTTTGGAAAACTAGATTTACTATCTTATCTGGAAATTATCATGTGACAGCGAGCAGCGTCACCTTCCAAAAGGCGTTATTCAGGATAACACGAAGAGCCTTCTGCTCTTTTGCATCACAATTCTGCCACTATCTCTTGCACTATGCAATTCTCCTGGGTACCTCTGTGGCGGCACTTATCATCGCTAGCATAAGGTCACTCATGTATTTTATGTGGATCACTTGAAGATCTATGCTTTTAGTGCAAGCCAACTTTAACTTGCTTTAAATATCGTCAAGGGGTACACAGGAGAGATTGGTATGGACTTTCGATTGGACAAGTATGCCAAGATTATTCTGAAGCGAGGACGGATTACTGGCGTTCCCGGGGACCCTGAGCTATTGGATATAAGTGTATCAGACATTTTGACACGGGAGAGAACTATACATACCTGGGCGTGCACATAGCCTGTAGCCGAAATCACAATAGAATGAATAGGTGCATCTTTCACATTCCTCCATATTGTATTTACTTCATGCCTTAGCTCGCTACACTTATGGATCTTGGTTGTATATGTTGCCTGCAAGTTTCGATTCAATAAGCAACCAATGTTGATGATGCAGACCCTTCCACCTTTTTTCCTCGCATCACGATGTCTGGTCGATTGGCTCGGATGTAATGATCCGTCTGGATGGTAACATCCCACAATAAGATGTAGTCTTCGTTTTCTAAAACGGCAAATGGAATGTATCTATAGAAAGGCATCCATTCCGTTAAGAGTCTCAGATATAGAGCAAATTGTTGATGTATAATGCCCGCCACATCATTATGTCCGTGCGTATATTCTCTCTGGGCTATTACGCGACAACCATCAATACAGTGATCGATGGATTCGTCGTTATCTCCACATAATCAGCACCGGTCAACCAACTTTTGATGTAACACGTGTTTGCTATAATTTCTGGTGCTGACAACCCTGTTCAGAATCACTATGACAAATCCTTCCGTTTCCAGAAACCTTTTTTCAACCAAATATGAGGTGCCACACTATCCACTTCATATTAGTCTATCGTTTTGAGGTGCTCGCCGTGGATTGATTTTTGTCTTCATTGCGTTTCTGATCCCTCTATGGTTTCTGCCCCATTATTCAAGGCCTCCTATGAGGACAAATGCAAGGGCGTGTAATAAAGATCAGCTTTACATATGGTGTTGTAAAGAGCAACATCTCCGTTGCTGTTAAAATAGTCTTGCAATTTTATAACTTGTGACTTACACAGTTTTCTGACATTTGAAGAGCCCAAAGGAGTACGTGAAGACAGGGATGGCATAAGTGACTGTTGATTGCCCTGATCTTGTTTGCCAAGTCGAGAGAACTCTTCAGAATCAATCTAAGTCTTGCAGTGAAGGAAGTCGTTAGCTTTTTTTTAACTATCATATGATGAATACCCTTAGATTCAAGAATACCCGGGTATTTATATGACTCATCCTCAGCCATTGCCTTGATTTCATTCTCGAAATCGTTCTCTAGCTGTGCGGTCCCTAATTCTCTTCTGGTTAAATGCACTGTATTGCGTTTATCTAGTCCGAACTCCATGTAAATATTATTGAAAAACTGCTTTGTGACATCGATTGCTTGCTGCAGTTTTTGGTTCGAACTAGCGTATAGCTTCAGGTCATCAATGTATAGAAGATGGGTCACTTGACGACCATCCTCATTATCATGTATCTGGAACTCATGAGACATGATCAATTGGTTAAACGCTAAACAGAACCAAGGTGCACTAAAGGAGTCTCCATGAGTTATACCCATCGTAATGCGTATTGCTTCTGTTCTTTTTTCCTCAAACACATTAGTCATATCATTCAGTCGAGGGAATTCGGTTTCTTGCTGCTTATTTTGCACCACACTCAGTTCACAATAGAACCTTCTTTAATCTGCCTGAAAAGTTCGATTTTGTTACCTTCTTGCACTTCTTTTCTTGTACCGACGCAGTCTAGCAGTAAGAACATCAAGTATCTGCCGTTCGAAGTCTATAATCTCATCCAATATTGCTGGTATCAATGTCTCGATGTACCGAGGGTGGATGATTTTAGCAACATGGTGAATCAGCTTTCTGCTTTTACTCACTTTCTTATGGCGAGTCAATCGATCCAATTTGCACCTTACTTTGCTGACATCCATATCCAACCTGATCTTGAATGGTGGATCTCGATTACTTCCTGGGGCAATTGTAGGCCAAGTTTCGACCAAAGTTTCGCTCAAGGTGCTGTAGTTTTTCTGGAATTTCGCTGTTCACATAGGAAATCAATCCAAACCAAATTCTCAATCCAAATGAATCCGTATTAATCCGAACGCGGATTGTTATATACTGAATTTTCAATGTAAATGAATCCGAGTTCGGATTGAATTGAATTCATTCGGATTGAAAATCAGTTTAGGTCAATGCGAGTTCGAATTCATTCAGATTGAAAATTTTGTTCGGACTGATTTGGCTTGGAAGTTCAGATTAAACCGGATTGAGTCGGATTAATTTTTAACCGATTTGGATCGAACGAAATTCAGAATTTTTTTCGGATTGATTCAGATAGATTCGGACTCGTTCGGATAGAGATTTTAGAATGACTCGGATTGTTTCGGTATTATTCGGAATGAATGACAATCCGAAACTTTCGACAGGGTATCCTTCAGCAGTAATAACTTTAGATAAATTTGCTGTACGGTTTGTTCAAGAAGATTTTCTTGTCTACATAATAAATACATGTTTGGGCTAATTTTTTCCTAATTATTAATAATATCAATGATTATCAATTTAAAAATTTCATGCATCACGTGAACGTATCTATTTCTGCGAAACATACGACTTGTGTAGTTTGAAAATTTTCTGCGAGGAATTTAACATATATTTCAATAAACTTTGTTCTTCAATTAATAAGTATTCACGGTTGTGCTTATTTAATTACACCTCAGACAATCAAAATTAAGTCAACGAAAAATTTCCAACGGTTTATTATATTTCGAAATGCGGCCACAAATGCTGTTACTTATACGCGCTCGCAAATGCAGCCGCAAATTTTCAGTGGGGTTCCCAATTCCAATATTAGCGACCTATGGAACTTTTCGTCAGCATCCTTGATTTTGTACAACCTTTGTACAGTCTTTTTAAATTCAGCAACCGCGCGGGTTTTTACATCACAGACGTGTGCAAAATCTTGCTTCTTAGATTTGAAAAACCGATGAAGCAGGTATTATGGTTCTGGGTTTGCAGTCATGTTGTCGTGCTTATCGGGGTAATTATTGGTGTCATCCGACGATGAAATTTGTTTACCGTATGCGAATGTACAACGCACTAAACTTACCGATATTCACTGATGAACCGCCATAAGGCAAACAGAAAAACTTGAAAACTACGCAAGTGCAAAATGAACTACGCAACGCAAAATGCGTTTAGTTTGTTCGAAAAGATTTTGTTGTCCGTATAACAAGCACATGTTTGGGCTAATTTTTTCTAATTATTAATAATATCAATAATCATCAATTTAGAAATGTCATGCATCACATAAACATATCTGTTTCTACAGACGTTTGACAGCTGTAATCGGATTTGAAAGGGATTGGAATCTAAATATTTTTGCTTCCTGATCAGGGATTCAAAAAAGAAGGACAGAAACGGCATTCCTAGGTATTGAAATTTCTAATACCTTTGAATGCAAGCCTTTTTACCGGGGAGGTATATAGATTTACCATTATGGAATACTTAAGTACACTAATAAAGTTGAGTACTCTACTGAAGTTTGCTTTTATTTCATGTACTGTGCATTTTTTTAGGTAACACGCTATTCAATAGACTTTATAACTGCAGAGATAGGAAAATATCGATTTAAACCAAAAATTATTCGACTATATCTACTTTCGACAGTGATGTATGCTGAGTAATTGTCATCCCACTGATTTCACGAAAATAACTTTGAAAAACAGGTCTGTTGAGATAATTCATTTTTTAATTTCGAAATTCAATTTAAAACGTTTTAATTTAAGAAAATGAGGTCTTCGATAGATAATTTGTTCCATTATTATGTTTCATTTTCATTTAAGACAATTTTGAACTATATCAGTTTGAAGTCAAACAAATTTGTGAGCCATTTCAATCTGCAACAATTAGACTTTATACAATAAAGTTGAATCCATTTTTGTATGTCATTAATATGAAATGCAAAAATTTGCCCAAAAAATAATAAATATTCCAGACCAATTTTGTGTCAATACATTTCTTTTATTTATTGCGGTTTTCGGATATCCAGGAAAAATTTGACTGGAGAGATATGATAAATATTACCAAACATTTTTTTCATTAGATTTTTTCATTGATTCTGGTTTTCTGATATTCCGTGAACATTTGAAGATGAAAATTGAAATAATCGATCGGCCGTTTTTGAAAACAATCCATTTTTGCATTTTATTAATTCGAATTGTAAACATTTTTCTTCAAACAACAAATTTTATTATGATTTACACAAATTTACTGTGATTCACAATTCTATTTCAAGTAATATACGAAATATAAAATAGATTTAAAAATTTTTTGCATTTCGAGTTAATCAAATCCAAAGATCTACTGTGTTTCAAAAGGAACCAATCGATTCTTTTAATTTTCATCTCTAAATGTTCGTGGAATGGCAGAAAAACATATTCAATCGACTTTTTTCGAAACATTTTATTAGGATGTAATATCATTAAAATCTTATTTTCATAGTTTGATAGTGAGTTGACGAGGCATATTCTACCTCTTCGCGACAACTTATTTTTGCCAGAAATTAATTATTTGCTTGTGGTTCTGGTTGCATTACAAAATTTGGAACGATAAAAAAAATGCGATAGCTAATTTTGTTACGTGTTGTAACGCTACCTTTTTCCCAATCAAATATTTAATCAATAGGTCTCTCTAAAGAGGGTACATGGACCCTAATCAGAATAAATAATTTTTCAAACAACGATTTGAACGATAAAAATAAATGGATTTTGGGGCACCAGTCCTTGCTTGGGGCAAAGGCGAACCAATTTAACTAAAGTGAGTGAGAGACGGTAGACATACACGAAATCTATATTCCAAACGGTAAAGGAAAACTCACTGAACGCTCAACGTTTCAGGCTAAACGATAAACGAAAACCTCACAAACCTCAGTCAAAAGGATATATCTTACTTTAAAACAAGCGATAATCCAAAACAAAAACAAAAAAAAGTAAAGGATAAAAGATATCCAAAGATAAGATAATCCAAAATATCAAAAGTCTCGATAGTAATAGTCACAATAAAAATATAATAACAGGTAGCGAAAGATAAAAGACATAAAAACAGGTGAAAGATAAATAAGAATTCAAGAAGCAGCCAATAGAAATTTAACAAAAGGGTACACCCAGAGGGTTTAAGAGAAAACAATAAAATCATATAAAATGTATAAACAATTCGAACATAGGTAAGAGGGATTTCGACAACATTAAATCGCAAGGAGGGGTATATTCATAAAATAGTTCGATAATCAAGGAGGGATCGCAATTTAACAAATTTAAAGGATCAAGCATGGGCAAGGTGCGATGAAAATTTTATTCACAATTTCAGAAAACTTGACAAAAACATGCATCAGGGGAGGTGAAAGGAAACAAGGATCAAATTCTTAATCTGTTCAAATATAGGCAGAGGGGTCTCGATAACAGAAAAATACAAAAAAGAAAAGAAGTTCTAAAAGATAAACGCAAAAGGGTTTCTGCAAGTATATGCCAAAGGGGATCTAAAAAATAGATGCGAATGAGCTTTAAAATTAGTACAAAAATAGGGGTTCCAAAAGATAAACGCAAATGGGGTTCTGAAATAAATGGGTACTGAAGGGGGTCCAAAGCTAATATAAAAAAGGGTCCTTGAAAATAGGAACCATAAGTGTTTCTAACCCAACTCTAAATGGGGTTCTTGAAAGTACGTACACCGGGGGTTCTCAGAGATAAACAAACAAAGGGTTCTTCAAAATAGATATACACGAAAAAGGGTTCTCAGAAATAAGTAGAAGTGGGGCTTTCTAAAATGAACTCCAAAGGGGTTTTCAAAGATGGGCACGGAAAGGTGTTCTCGCAATTTTCAAAGGGTTTCTCCGAACAAGAGGGTTCTCGAAATGAATTTTGATAGGAGAAAGAGAGGGCTAAAATAACACAATTAAATTGAACGGAAAGGGGAAAAAACATTATAAAATATCTTACGATTTAACCCTCCGTTAGACGCAATGTGCCTGACATGCCACATGTATTCACTCGAGAAGCACATCAAAAATAATTGTTATAGAAAATTATCTTAAAGTTTTTCAAAACAGTGGATCCAATATGGCGACAATTGAAAGGCAAAATCGCAGAATGAGCGATTTTTTTCAATTCGTCTGAAACTTGATATGAGGGGGTTTTTGGGGTCGCTCACAACGATTCTGACGTTAGAATTACAAAACTTAACATTTTGGAACCAATATGGCGACTATTGAAAGGCAGAATTACCGAATTTGCAGTTCTTTTTGATTAAACGAAATATAGGGGATTTGACGTTAAAAAAATTGTCGATCAAATATGGCGACCATTCTCGTCTAAATTCTCGTTTTGTTCGTTGTTCATAAACACTGTCCGCCATATTGTATCAGCCATTATATCTTTTGTAAAAATGATGACAAATATGTTATCATCGACTCATGAAACTCCAGTATGACGCTTGTCATCGAAATTGAATAAATTGTTAATACAAGTGTAAGCCATATTGCACCCGCCATTTTGTTTTTTGGAAAAACGGCATCAAATTCGTTATCAGAAACTCAAAAAACCCCTGAGAGTAAAATTTCAGGCTTACAATCTGAAAGCTTCTCTTTTTGCTAATTTGTTGGCGACTTGGCCCGCTCGGGTGCAGGGAACCTGGCAGGTTTGAAGTATCATAGTCACATTTTACGTATTCTGCCGTAAAACTGATTAGAGGTTTTCGAAAGAGCTTATATTGATTTACGAATGCTAAGAAGATCAAGGCCCTGTGCGCTCTTTAGTAGGAGAGATGAGCGAAAACAGCTTGAGGTGGCCTGTCAGGCCGATTGCGTCTAACGGAGGGTTAAGGCCAAAAGTGGTTGAGATAAATAAATTAAGGCGATCAGTAAGAAACCAGCAGCATAGAACTCATTGTAATTCAAAATATTATATGGACGAAAGCGGTCAACATTATAAAATATATCACAAAAAGCTCAAGATAAATCAATTATAAGGGGCGATAAGGAGGAACATTATAAAATATATCATAAAAAGGTCAAGATAAATCAATTATATGAAGCCATAAAAGAGAGCATTACAAAACATATTATGAAAAGGTCATCACAAGAGTCTCGAAATTTTAGGTTACTTAAAAAAGAGTCGTAAATATCATAAAAGGGTCATCATATGGGATCGAGAATTATAAGAGTATTTCCAAAAAGGGTAATCTCGAAGGATCGCTAAAGTTCACAAAAGGTCCATTACAAGGGTCTTGAAAATTATAAGAGTATTTCCAAAAAGTGTAATCTCAAAGGGTAGCAAAAAGGGTCAAAAGAAGCAAATTCAAAATAGTCTCAAAGGCTATAGTCGGTATATTGCAATAAAAGGTTATAAAGTGGGTATCACGAATTGGCATTAGCTCGTGCGGTTACAGAAGGGACCAAAGGGGTAAATCCAACAGAATCGAAAAATCTATAGTGAGGATATTACAATAAAAGCTTATGAAATGGGTCTCACGAATTGAGGTTAGCTTGTGCGGTTGCAGAAGGGGCCAGAAATGGTAATTTGAAGAGAATCGCAAAAGCTATAGTGGGGCCATCGGAATAAAGGGTTATAAAATGGGTACTTCCAAAAAGGAGGGTCATCACAAGGTATCGCGAACGGTTCGCTAGAAGGGTATCACTGGGTCGAGAATGTTTCAGTGGTTAATTCAAGATTAATTACATAATTAGAGGCATTATTTAAGATTGGCACTAAAAATGGGACAAGAAGGGATCGCAAACGAAGGGAAAATAAAATGATCAAAATATCACGGCACATGTTAATATTTGGCAATTCGGCACTGAAACAGGGCAAAATGGATCGCAAACATAGGCAAAATTAAGAAAGCAAAAATATCACGGCACATAATAATATTGGCAATTCGGCACTAAAAGGGGGCCAAAGGATCGCAAACATCAGTAAAATCACATGGGCAAAATATCATAAAACATATGAAATATTGTAAATGCGGCACTAAAAGGGGCAAAAGTACCGCAAAAGTAAGTAAAATCAAATGGGCAAAATATCACAAAACATATTAAATATTGGAAATTCGTCACTAAACGGGGGCGAAAGGAACGCAAACATAACTAAAATCAAATGGGCAAAATATCATAAAACATATATTTGGCAATTCGGCACTAAAAGGGGGGCAAAAGGATCGCAAACATCAGTAAAATCACATGGGCAAAATATCATGGGACATATTAATATTGGCAATTCGGTACTGAAAGGAGGCAAAAGGATCGCAAACATCAGTTAAATCACATGGGAAAAATATCACAAAAAATATTTATATTTGGCAATTCGTCACTAAAACAGGGCAAAAGCGTCGCAAATATAAATAAAAAGCAAATGAGAAAAATATCACGAAATATATTAATATTTCACAATTCGGCACTAAGAGGGGGGGGGGGCGGTGGCAAAAGGATCGCAAACATCAGTAAAATCACATGGGCAAAATATCACAAAAAATATTTATATTTGGCAATTCGTCACTAAAAGGGGGCAAAAGCATCGCAAATGTAATAAAAACAAATGAGAAAAATATCACAAAATATATTAATATTTCACAATTCGGCACTAAGAGGGGGGGGCGGCAAAAGGATCGCAAACATTAGTAAAATCACACAGGCAAAATATCACAAGACATGCTAATATTTGCCAATTCGGCAACCCGAGATATTAGAAAAATTCTGTACACATGTTCAAACTAAGTCAAGATCACAATATATATATAATTAAAAACTAAAGTTTAACAACCACCGCAGGGTCCCACTGGGAGCAACTGTCATCTAAAAAATGAATAATGATATATCAAAACATAGTATATGTACCCTCTATATCCTTATTGCATATTAGCGCCTACCAAGTTACCCTATCTATGCGTTCGTATATCTGATTTATATCTTATAACACTTGTGTCCGACTGCCACCTTGATGCGAATAATATATTTGGTGAGCGGATATCATGTATAAATTGATTAGACAATCAAAGTAATGCGGAATGCCTAGTTATAAATTCAGTCTTGATTTGCTTCCACAAATATCTAATTTTTTTAAAATTTCACCAGTTCTCGTAATTTACATAAGTTTTCCTAGTTTTACATATGCGTTCATAAAATCTTATAATTTTGTACATAGCTAAAAGATAAACATAATAGATTTCCATAAGTTCCTGAAAATTCCATGGTCTAAATAATTGAAAGGGACGAGATAATTTCAGCTAATCATATCTCATAGACGATTTTGTTCCACCAAGGAGAACAAAACTCCTACTTTGATCCAACCTATAACTTGGCCACACGTTGTTCCCATTTTTTTTAATTGTATGCCACTTCCCTTTTTCAGCGAGCTATATCTCTCATTACCTGAGTATTACGAGACTCAACACTAATCGCGTCAAGCGACGCGTCGTTGTTTTTTCCGACGAACTTTACATTTGTTCAGAATGAAGAGACGAGTTGGAGAGCGGGAACAGAGTCAATAATCGAATTATATCTGTGCAGAAATTATTTAACTACTAATTTATTACTGAATAGTAGAATCACTGGATCATGGTCAAATTGTTGGATCAAGTACTATCGAGAAAATCAGGGAAGAGTCAGGTTTGTGGTACTTCTTTCTCTTCTCGACCTTTTTCTATCTCTCCGCCCCACTTCAATAAAAATAAGCGTGAAGTTTCAATGTGAATTTGAAGAATGGATTAATTTCACTTGAATTAAATTATTAAGTATTTGCCAATTTGTTGATCTACAAATTTTTAATTCAATAGCTGAGTATTCTTTGGTCTAAAAAAATGAAAGAATGATTGTGTTTTTGCTTATCTTTGCTCGGTGTTCGCCCCATACGTGATCCCCCTTCCTGAGAGCTAATCTTGAATAATTATTACAGTGACTCATTGAATTTTATCCAAAGGCGTCTCCAGAGGTGCCTGGCGCTAAGCACCAGATATTGGTCTGGTCTTCGATTTCAAATGTTTAGGTCGTCGTACCGTTTTAACCTGTTAAGCTGCCATTTATGAAAGTTAAGTCATTCTCCATCTAATATTAAAAACCTTGTCGCAAATGGCAGCCAAGGCAGGAAAATTTTATAAAGGTTTAGAGATTTTTGGAGAAAGCCGCTTCTCGATATTTGATGAATTAATTGGTAATAACTCCATTTGATTAATTGTTTTATTAGAATTTATGAAAATTCGAAGAATGTTAGAGTACCAAGGCAAACACGGGTGCACGTGCGTATCGCATAGTTCGCTACCAGTTAAAATCTAGAGGGAAAAATGGTAGTAGTGATCAACATGATTGGTCAGTGGCATTCCGCAGTTTTCAAGTTGGTGTAACCTCCAATTGACTGGTGAATACTATGGATACCTCAGTAACCCATCGCCTTGGCGATGGTTTCACATCATGGGGGGTGCCACTGTCACCCAGTATCGGAATTTCACCTGGAGGCGGGTCAACTGTGATAATTCATAAACCAAATTTAGTGATGCCCACGACCATGAACACCCGGTCCGTGAATTTTTATGAACCCTTAGTTTGTGTCGGACGTCCACCTACACGTAACTTCATGGCCATTCCCGGATTTCTTTAGATCCATGACAGCCACTCCATTCCAGTAGTTGATTCTACCATTCTCGGAGAAGGGATGCGTTTTCCCGACATAACCCGACAACCCTGTCAAACTAGCCCTTTCAATGCTTCGACCTATCCCATCTTGCGTTTTAACCAATCGAATAAACGTGGCTTATATGTTCCGAAAGTGGTCCGTAAATGGAACCTCTCTTTCAGTGGACCGTAAGATGATAGCGTGGAAGAATTTTTCAGAAGGTTTGAGGAGTGCTGATTGGGTAGCAGTTTGACTGATAGTCAGATACTTGCAGCAATGCTCAGTTTTCTTACTCACGGTGCTCGAACGTGGTTCAGGTTGTGCCTTGATGAAAATAAGTGTATAGATTGAGACAGTTTTGTCAGTCAATATAGGCAAAGGTATGGAGGGGTTAATTTCCAACACAAACTCAAGGATCCGGTTAGAAGAAGGACCCAGGGGCCAGATGAATCCATAGCGGATTACTTGCAAGTTATAAGGTCGTTGTTTAAGTTTTTGCAGCAACCAATATGCATGTTGGAACAACTTGAGTAGGCTTATTCCAACTTTCATCCACGGTATAGGCAATCCATACCTCGAAGCGATTGAGCAGATTTCGAGCAACTCCAAATGAGAGAGAAACTCTTTGATTCAGCTATTGATATGGATAATTATTACGTACCACCCCCTTGTGCGAATGGTAGCTCACTACCCGAATTTGCTTGAGTAACTAACCAACTATCAGCTAAGTCAGTAGCTGCGATTACTAGTGAACCAGGAGCAGCTCTCTCTGATCCAAATACCCAATTATTATTTAACAATCCTCATGAACAACAAAACCTACAAAGGTGTAGCAATCCCAAAAACCTTAACCGAAACCGTAATAAAAGGAAGGGGGAACACATTCCTCAACAAAGACAAGCTGTCAAGACCAGGGCACTTTCGACTTTTTCCTCCGGATTGCCTTAGTCATACCGACCGTCAATTTTAGCAGAAATGCCTTTAGGTTATCCTCTCAGTTTTTACCAGAATTTTCCATTCTAGAAAGTGGGCGCCTAAGTGCTGGAATTGTAACGAGACCAGACACTTCTATAGGACTTGTAGCAAGCCGGATGTGCTATTTTGCCGCGTCTGCAGTGAACCTGATGTAACTACAGCTGCTTGCTTTAGAAGCTTTTTCTCAAACCAGAGAAACAAATGAGAAAGGACAACGAATGGATCCCCTGTACCTCCCTATTCGAAAGGATCTCTGCGTATAGGCCCGGAGGAACGTAGGTTATCTGTCTTTCTCGCTCCTTAAGAAGCGTGAAAGTAAAGAAATGAGAAGCGGCAGCTATGTTAGTATAGTTCCTCAGTTCAGGTTCAGGTTTAGAAGATAAAAAACCAAGGGATCTGTTGGAGCAGAATCGATTCCAGTCATAAAAAAAGGACACTGGTTTTGTAAGGCTGGATAATACGTCCCTACAGGATAGTAAGATTAGAAGTTTAGGTTCTGTTAGATCGCCATCTCAAAACAGTAGGAGTGTGCAATTTAGTCAAGATCCGTTGCCGAGTCACCGTTGTGCTTATATAGAATCAGTCCAATCCTCAATAAAGTGTGAGGTTCTCAGAGAATTGTTACCGGGACTGTCGGAAGTTTGGGAGAATTTCTTTGACAGGAACCTTCCCCCTATGCCAGAAAAACTATCAGCTACTCATTTAGCGCCACATCTGGACGGCGTGCAAGGACATCCTCTAATTGAGCAATATTATGGGAGGTACTCTTCCAAAGTGTTGAAAGCTCTTAGAAGTTGTGCTGAAAAATTAGAAAGAAAAGGTTTGATTGCACCTTCTGATAATGAATTTAGATTTTGCATTGAGTTTATAAGGCTGAATAAGATTGCGAGAAAGGACGCCTATCCCATGAGGAATATGAGCAATATCCCAGATAAACTTCGTTCAGCCCAATATATATCGAAAATATATTTCAGTCAGGCTTTTCATT